>OY992885.1:5772082-5809582 GCA_963921405.1 Cepaea hortensis | reverse complement strand
TTAAACCCCCTCACATTACTGGACTTACTACGAACGCCACTCGACATAACTGAACAACCGTGAACTCGAACAGTAGTCGACTCAAACACCAGTTGTAATTTTAGGTGTATAATATTCTACACAGATTAGGGTTGACATCACCAATTTACAACTCAGATATTCGACAATACTTCTACATAACGTTTTCTAAACACAACCTAATTCTTTAAAAGAGTGGCGCAGTATTGGCCATTACTCTAGACTTGACATGGTCCGCACTGCACGAAACCAAATCGTAGACTGTCTTGTCTGGACTCTACTTCCTGTCACTTGGCAAGTGAGACCCCAATGTCATAACCTCTAACATCTACCCTGGGCTATGACTTGACTATGCCATGTTATGCTTAGATATTATCGAATGCGCCTGTTCAGTTCACAACGAAACGTTATAAAGTTCCCATATCCCAACCTTGTCGACCAATCAGAGTGCGCAAGGTGCCATGTTGTCTTCTGTTACAACTGTTAAGCAGTGTTGGTAGTATTGTGTTGAAATCAGATTTGTTTCAAATAAACATTTACCGTTAAAGCCTATAAACATGAGTGTGGAAAATATAAAATCAAACAATGGTAAAAAGCGAAAATAAGAAGATGTTGCTTGTCGTGAATTCAACGAAGATTGAACGGAGAAATTTATGTTTATGCCTAGCCGTAGTGGTAAACCAGATTGCTTAAACTTCGGATTTTGTGTTCTGTTACCAACAAAAATTTAATCTGGAACGACACTTCACGACCACACATTCAGATATAAATTCTCAATATCCGATCAATTCGGAGTTTAGAAAAAATTTCATAGAGAAAGTTCTCTGACCAGGCAGCAGTCATTTTTCACCAACGCTAATGAACAGAGCAAGAGTGCTGTTGTTGCGTCGTACGGAGTCGCTCTTCTGTTGTCTTGCAAAAAGAAACCGTTCACCAATGCAGAAACAATAATGAAGCCTTCCCTTAAAATTGCTGCTAGAATGCTTGGCGATAAAAAGTGTGAAACAAAATTTGATCAGACTCCTTTGTCTAAAATTACCATGGCCAGGCTAGTTGAAGAATTAGCCAACGATGTTCATCGCCAAGTAGCAGCACATACAAAATTGTAATTTGTTTTCATTGGCAGTGAATGAATCCACTGTCATTTCTGACACAGCTCACGTCACAGTTTTTGTTCGAGCAATAAACGATAATTGTGAAGTCATTGAAGAACTTCTAGGACTTGAATCAATGCATTATACTACGAAAAAGGACTGATCTGTTTGAAACTCTGAAGTTGTGTGTAGAGAAAAACAACGTAGAATTTACCAAATTGGACAGTGCATGCACCGACGGTGCTCTGGATTTGATGGGTAAAAAGTCTGGATTTCTAACATTATTGGAACAGTTTCTTGGCTAACTATATTAAAATATCACTGTATCATTCACCAAGAAGCTCAGAAATACTTTAAATCTGAAATATGTCATTGATGTTGTTCTGAGATGTGTGAACAAAATACGAAGTAAGGCGATGAACAGGTGTTCATATAGTTTCTATCAGACCTGAACGAGGAATACGGTAAGCTACTTGTAGCGAGACGGACCAACGGGTGTGTCTTCGCGTAACTCCTCCTAGTAGGCGGCGCTTAACGGGATTCCCAGTTATAATTATCTTTGGGGGATGTCGTCGACATTCGTAGTTTCTAGACAATTCTTGTATGATCGCGGTAGAGCTATTCCTGTCTATTGCGTTGTGCCGAACAATCTGGGCACTGGGCTAGCATGGGTTCCACGTGGTTCGAACCCATGTTCCACACTGGAAACCTGTTTGTTGAGAAACACACAATTTGTGTGTGGTTTGAGATGTCTACACAACTCAGAAACAGCCACGCTGCTGTCATTCACCGATCTCACTCGCAGCAGAGCAGACATATTTTTGTCAACCCATATATTGTCTTACGAGAGGTGTTCATCGCTCGACAAGGGTATGGCTGCATGATGTAATTGCTTATGCACTAAGGTAACAACCTCCTTTCTCTGTTCCTTGCTTTGTTTACTTGTATTTCGCTAGTAAACGCGGTGCTTTCAGTAATGTTCACGAGGCAGTTCATGAATAATTAATTAAAGCTATCGATCGATGCGAGATGTAAATCTAGGCCGTAGGTTGTGCGTGTAATATTTGTTTATCGCCGTAGTTCTGTGAATACGGGATGAAACTAAATATTTAGCAAAGTCCTTTCCTATAGGCTGCATTGTTATAGTGTGTTAGATCGTGACATTAGTTAGTTACTGTGAGATTTTGCCTTAATTTGTGAAACTTTATAAGTGCTGTAATTTCATTACCGCTAGTACCGAGAGTCCGTTTAGTGGACAGAGCAAGCTTCAGTAGAACAGTTAATGTTTTCTAATGATTATATCTTAATCAGTTAGGATTTTGTAGTAGATTTATGGCAAAGCTGCTGTGGTGTTGTGATTCCAATGGAGTGTGGTGAAGCTGTGTCACAAAGTTATTGTGGTGATGCTTATTCTCATAAGAACGTGGTGTTTATATTTCCGTGGGATGTGCGGATGTGCAGTGTCATTGTGGTGGTGATATTTCGTGTAGGATCGTGATGTGTATAGTTTTCTAGAGATGTGGGAAGGAACGGTGTGTGATTGTACCGTGTGAGTCCTGGTGTTACGGTGTGCGCTTTTGCGTCGTGATTTCGCCGCGACAGTTCGCTCTTGTGTACGACACTTTGCTATACTTTATCCTTATGGTTTGGGGACAACTCGATCCTATCCTCATTGTCTGGGGACACATATACTAGGGGTCTGATGAAGAGGGGATTGCTTCTATACTTCAACAGACGACAATAATTATGGAATGGGGAAGCAGGATAATTCTAAATAAGATGTCTGGTCCTAACCGACCAGTGGAACCGTTCATACTTTAGCCTTCGCCTAAACACCGGGGGTAATTGAACGGCCATGGATATATACCATCTACATGTGGTATACTATGTACAAATCTAATTTCTCTTTGCGTTCTAGTTGGGAAGGGGTAACAAAGAGGACTTTTCTCGGATCTGGGATAGGAATCCTAGAAGTGTTATTGGTTGATTAATTAATTAATTAATTAATTAATTAATTGTTACTTTAATTGATTAATTAATTATGAGATGTTTTGATGTTATGTTGATGATGATGATGATGATGATGATGATGATGATGATGATGATGATGATGATGATGATGATGATGATGATGATGATGATGATGATGATGATGATGATGATGATGATGATGATGATGATGATGATGAAGGAGAATGGTCCGAAGGGACATAGCCACCTGAGAGAAACCAATACCACCGTGTAATATATAAATATATTACTATAGAAATGGTAGAGATGAAATAGAGAGAGATAACGGGAGGTACTATCCTCCCACGACAGGGACCGAATGGCCAGACCTGTGCTACTTGAAACTATACCTCCCAGACGAGCAAATTCAAGTTGCTCTCTGACCACTGACTTGCAGTCTTGCATGAACCTTTTATATAATTGAAGTGATCCAATAACCCGAGATACGTGGTTATGAGTAGTCTGATTACGTTGAGACAAGATGCATGTCATGTATGTCAGTGTTGGCGCCGAGTGCTCTCACTCAGTCCTCTCCTTGCAGGGCTGCCTTCAATAGTGGTAATCCTCAGTTTATATTATGAAGAGAACACCTGGCCATATGTGCTTTTGCCAGTGCGACAGCCATGATGGGGCTGAAGTCTACACACGAGGAGCAGGCTTGATCAATATCCTTTATGATAAGCCCACCAGATAGGAGGTGGTAACAGTCACTTACTACCTACCGTGACTTATCAACAAGTCCGACGAGTACTTCTGTCAATACGACACTATGATTTTATGGTAAAGCCCGGATGTGGTCTACTCGACAGGGCGTCTGAAATGATTGTTGCATTTTGACTCTTCAAGATGGCCGTTACGCTATGTGACACGATCCAGTTGGGATCGTACTTGTCAACGTAATAGTCTTGTACAATATTGACTTTAGACACAAAGTCAATGATGCTTCTTGGACATTATAAGGCCCAGAACGGGTCATCTGAACTGAGTGCTATTATACCCAGTATTGATGAAGTTTCCCAGAACTTAGCAGGTCCTGAAGGGGTGAACAGACTTTAGTGATTTGTAATCCAGTGACTTTAGTGGAATTCTCACACTCTACAAGTTAGTGCCTCATTTTGAACTTCAGTGGGGACCCCTAGTGCCACAGGGTCTCCAAGTCAAACTTTTGCTCAAAACTCTAGTTGTGCGTCTACGCCACCATGGGACACTTTGGTAATGGAGGGCGTGTATATTTGCATCCTGTTAGTGAATCTCAGGATGGTTCATTGTAGTTGATCTTCACCGGAGACTTGGAGGAAGCTTGAAGGGTCCCAACTTTCCAGTCAGCTCAGCTTTGTGAGATCCGGTGAGTCGACGAAACCGACCATACGTACGTTTCACTGAGTCTAACCTGCTACGTGATGACGGATCATTCCTGAACCTCTTCTACTTTCTGAAGTCACAGCTGTAGATACCCCTATTTTCTTACTGACTTGTTATCCTTCGTATTTGGACACTTTTGGTTGATTAAACTTTGCATTTTTCTGTTACCATGTTTTGCTGGACGCCATGTGTGTCGTCCAGGGTGAGCCCTCTATCGGGAAGGGTATCTAAGTAGGGAGGGAAGGACAGTTAGTGTCCCAAATCTGGTAGGGGCTGAGTAGACTTTCAATACTTGGGTGGTGGTCAGTGCAGGGTGGGAAAATCTAGGTGTACCACTACCTGTCTAACCCCAGGGGAGCTGGTACACCACTGTTACACTGTGATATCAGATGGCTATCTAAAGGAAAAGTTCTGTCACGTTTCTGGGCCCTGTAAAATAGTGTCTGTCTGTTTCTGTCTGGAGAAAAAAAATGCATTGCCTACAGAACGGGAATGTCTACTGAACGATGACTGGCTTAATGACCTGGCATGTTTGGTGGTCATCGCGTCTCATTTAAACTCTGTAAATGCGATGATCCAGGGAAAAAACAAACTTCACAAATTTGTGCGATAACATTTCTTCATTTACAATGAGACGACTGTTTATCCGACAGCTGACTGAAGGGATTTTAGAGGTGTTTGATACTTGTGGTGGAAAGAAATATGACTTGTTATAATACAAAGTAAAAGTTGAAAATCTTCTGTATATCTTTTAGTCGAGATTTCAAGAGTTCACAATAGAGGAGGATAAGGTTGCCCTAGTCATAAATCCGTTCGTATTTCCTTATGCCAAGCTCTGCCAATTACAGCAAAACCTTCAGCACGAAGTAATTGATTTGAAATGCAATTCTGCACTAAAATGTACATTTCTGGAGCTGCCTGCCTCACCTTCAGCTGATCATATGATTTCATTCTGGCGACTATTGCCTGTCAAACAATCTGAACACTTGCGTTCATTCGCCCAGAGTTACATTTTTCGTTCTGGTTCGACTTACAGATGCGAGCAGTCATTTTCCGCAATGACCGTTATAAAAGCACAAGCAACGTTCCAGACTCACCGACAGTAACCTTGCTGCGCTTATGACTTTGGGCGCGACATATTTGTGCCCAGACATTGATAAACTGGCATCTGAACTTGTAACTGGTTATGAATAACAGTTACAATTGTAAATTTATTACATTAATAGCGATTTTCGAAACTGATTAAAAATTTATTGTTAAATGAAATGTATTTTGATTGTAAAACAAACAATGACCGCAGTGTAGTACTGACATTGACTGCCTTTAAAGTTTTAGAATTTTGTTGACCAAAGTCAAGAAAGGTCAGAATGATACTGCACGACTTTTATAATTTTATAAAGTTGTGGCCCGCTTAACTACCGAAAATAGTAGATATGGCCCTCTGCTTGAAAAGCATGGGAACCACTGGTTTTAGTGGGACTGCCGACACAATGACTGAGCTCAGATAGCGCCTCGCTGTGGGACTTCTAAAGACCGCGGGAGTGATGACTACCTCGTGACATCAACACAAGAACATAGTGAACGCAACGTTTTCCTCAAATTAAACAGCTTTGTTGTTTAAACAGCCGGCAAACGGTTATTGCGTCGTTATAAATAGCTCGCATAGTAGCATGGTTCATTGATTGGAAACAGCTGACATAGTAACATTAATAACTATTTAGAAACAGCAGACATAGTAACATTAATCATTGTTTGGAAACAGCTGACAGAGTGACATTAATCATTATTTTGAAACAGCTGACAAAGTAATATCATTCTTCTTTTTTTGTTTTTGTAAACAGTTGACACAGCGATATTACTCCTGTTGTAAACAGCCTACATTTCAAGTGATATACGACACAACAAGACAGCAATCGGCCGAGCATATTTGAGGCTACAAAGTTTAGATAACATTACAATATCACAGAATGACCCCAGCTAAAAGAAACACAACTTGGATTTAGGAAAATCAAAGGATGCACAGATACCATTTTTGCTCTTATAGAAAACTTATATTTAAATTTAATAATAATAATAAATATTATAGAAAAATCAATCGAATTTAATGAAACACTCTGCTTAGTCTTTATCGGCCAAGAAAATGCATTTGGTAGAGTAGATAACAAGGAGCTGTGGGAAAGCCTTAAACGAACGATAAGGAGTGAGTACACATCAAACAAACTTATGTAGAAGCTTATACAACAGTGAATACACAGTGAGAGCAACTGGAGGACACTCAGAACCCTTCACCATAAGATCTGGAGTACGACAAGGTTGTGTCCTGTCCCCTCTCTTGTTCATAACATATATAGACAACATATGTAAAGAAACCAGCCAAACAAAGACCACAAGAACACCTCATACTGAACATAACACGGAAGAAAAACAAACGGCATATTACATCATTACAGAACTCCTATTTGCGGACGATCAGGCACTAATAGCAAAATCAGAAACATAATTGCAAGCCCACATAAATAGTATAAACGAAGTGTGTAAGGAACATGAAAATTAGCATCAATAAAACAGAGGTAATGACTATTACACTAGAAGAAAAAACAACAACAACAAAGATTCATCTAAAAGAACACCTTCTGAAACAAGTAAAGAGCTTCAAGTACATAGGAAGTATAATATCATCAAATGACAAATCAGTAGACGAGATAAAAAAGATGCAATAAGGCGAACCAGCTA
Source organism: Cepaea hortensis (assembly GCA_963921405.1). Taxonomy (NCBI): domain Eukaryota; kingdom Metazoa; phylum Mollusca; class Gastropoda; order Stylommatophora; family Helicidae; genus Cepaea; species Cepaea hortensis. The sequence goes on along the minus strand of OY992885.1, from coordinate 5,802,365 downwards.
ATTGGACAAAGTTATTTAGTTAGTTAGTCGCAGTTTCAACTTCACAGCAACGGGCCATCCCCATTATGCTCCGTTCCTGCGCCAGTGAATATCACACAAAACGCTCCCACTGCCCAATGTGAAAAGTGGAAAAGACAGGAGTCTTGACAAACAACAGCCCGCACAGATACACTGTGCATAATGCCGCCGCCAGAATGTCAACACAATAGTCCCCCACAAAACACCCAGTTCATTTCTGATGGAATCGGCAGTCATTTTCCCAACTGGATGTTTCCTAGATGTTCACCCACACAGTCCACGAAATGCAGTTCATCGTCGATGGCAGTGGCAGTCAACCAGAAGCCCAGCAGCCACGCATTTCTGCATAAGGCAAGAACCGGTCAACTCTGGGACATAGCCATCTGCCATCGCTCCGAACATGCAGTCACGTTCCAAAAAACCTCGGGCAGATTCAAAAGCATTTCACACGAAACTCACAGCTCACAGTGTCGCGCCACGCACTCACTCAGTAGCAGGGCGACGGAACCATCAAGCCTCCTTAGTCGCCTCTTACGACATGCGTGGTAGGCTACAGTGTTGCTATTCTTTGCTTCCCTTATGGGCCCCGGCAACACACGGGTGAGATACTTAATTGGACAAATGGCACCAATACTGAAGAACAAACACGTATCAACAGCTACTAAGAAAGCACTCAACAACACAATCTTCCTGCCAACTCTCTGCTACCTGTGTCAATCCTGGACAATGAAAGAAAAAGAGTAAAGAAACATTACAACAGAAATGAGATCCCTGATAAGAATACTCAACATATCAAGAAGAGAGAAAATCAGAAATGAAGAAATCAAGACTAGAGAGAGTGGTGGTTATAGCAGCGTTAGATTTCATCAGGAAAAAGCAAGTTAAATGGTTTGGCCATAGTGATAAAAGCTCCGCCGCGAAATGTGGGTGTAAGGCCAGTCAAGAAATGTCGGTGGTGGGCTGGGCCAGTCAAGAAATGTCGGTGGTGGGCCAGTCAAGAAATGTGGTGGTGGGCTGGGCCAGTCAAGAAATGTTGGTGGTGGGCCAGTCAAGAAATGTCGGTGGAGGGCCAGCCAAGAAATGTCGGTGGTGGGCTGGGCCAGTCAAGAAATGTCGGTGGTGGGCCAGTCAAGAAATGTCGGTGGAGGGCCAGCCAAGAAATGTCGGTGGTGGGCCAGTCAAGAAATGTCGGTGGTGGGCTGGGCCAGTCAAGAAATGTCGGTGGTGGGCCAGTCAAGAAATGTCGGTGGAGGGCCAGTCAAGAAATGTCGGTGGTGGGCCAGTCAAGAAATGTCGGTGGTGGGCTGGGCCAGTCAAGAAATGTCGGTGGTGGGCCAGTCAAGAAATGTCGGTGGTGGGCCAGTCAAGAAATGTCGGTGGTGGGCCAGTCAAGAAATGTCGGTGGTGGGCTGGGCCAGTCAAGAAATGTCAGTGGTGGGCCAGTCAAGAAATGTCGGTGGTGGGCCAGTCACGAAATGTCGGTGGAGGGCCAGCCAAGAAATGTCGGTGGTGGGCCAGTCAAGAAATGTCGGTGGTGGGCCAGTCAAGAAATGTCGGTGGTGGGCTGGGCCAGTCAAGAAATGTCGGTGGTGGGCCAGTCAAGAAATGTCGGTGGTGGGCCAGTCAAGAAATGTCGGTGGTGGGCTGGGCCAGTCAAGAAATGTCGGTGGTGGGCTGGGCCAGTCAAGAAATGTCGGTGGTGGGCCAGTCAAGAAATGTCGGTGGTGGGCCAGTCAAGAAATGTCGGTGGTGGGCCAGTCAAGAAATGTCGGTGAAGGGCCAGCCAAGAAATGTCGGTGAAGGGCCAGCCAAGAAATGTCGGTGGTGGGCTGGGCCAGTCAAGAAATGTCGGTGGTGGGCCAGTCAAGAAATGTCGGTGGTGGGCCAGTCAAGAAATGTCGGTGGTGGGCCAGTCAAGAAATGTCGGTGGTGGGCCAGTCAAGAAATGTCGGTGAAGGGCCAGCCAAGAAATGTCGGTGGACACCACCTGAGCACCAGAGTACCGAGGTCCTACCCAGAGCGGGAGTGCGGACCACTGCAACAGGTCACCGAGAACGACAGCCCCTCTGTATCCTCTGGGAGGAGGGTCGCGCCTCACAAACCCAATATCTCCCAACTCACACAAGGCGTACTCACACATGGCGTACTCACACATGGCGTACTCACACATGGCGTACTCACACATGGCGTACTCACACATGGCGTACTCACACATGGCGTACTCACACATGGCGTACTCACACATGGCGTACTCACACATGGCGTACTCACACAAGGCGTACTCACACATGGCGTACTCACACATGGCGTGTATGGTGGACTGCGGTTGCAGACGTGACGTGGAACACGATATTGAGTGACGACATTTATTTGTGGACTACCGGATGCGTAGGCCAACAATGCCGGGCTGTACGAGAAGAAGGCAGGGGTTCAAAACCTCCTGTGTATTTGCTGAGAGCGTTAACATAGAGCGACGAAGTTAATATAGAGCGACGAAGTTAACACAGAGAGATGAAGTTAACATAGAGTGATGAAGTTCACATAGAGAGATGTAGTTAACACAGAGAGATGACGTTCACACAGAGAGATGAAGTTCACATAGAGAGAGAGGAAGTTCACATAGAGAGAGGAAGTTCACATAGAGAGATGAAGTTCACATAGAGAGATGAAGTTCACATAGAGAGATGAAGTTCACATAGAGAGATGAAGTTCACATAGAGAGATGAAGTTAACATAGAGAGAGGAAGTTCACATAGAGAGAGGAAGTTCACATAGAGAGAGGAAGTTCACATAGAGAGATGAAGTTCACATAGATAGAGGAAGTTCACATAGAGAGATGAAGTTCACATAGAGAGAGGAAGTTCACATAGAGAGAGGAAGCTCACATAGAGAGACGAAGTTCACATAGAGAGATGTAGTTAACATAGAGAGATGAAGTTCACATAGAGAGAGGAAGTTCACATAGAGAGAGGAAGTTCACATAGAGAGAGGAAGTTCACATAGAGAGAGGAAGTTCACATAGAGAGATGAAGTTCACATAGAGAGATGAAGTTCACATACAGAGATGAAGTTAACATAGAAAGATGAAGTTCACATAGAGAGAGGAAGTTCACATAGAGAGATGAAGTTCACATAGAGAGAGGAAGTTCACATAGAGAGAGGAAGTTCACATAGAGAGATGAAGTTCACATAGAGAGATGAAGTTAACATAGAGAGATGAAGTTCACATAGAGAGAGTTCACATAGAGAGATGAAAGTTAACACAGAGAGCTGAAGTTAACACAGAGAGATGAAGTTAACACAGAGAGGTGAAGTTCACATAGCCTCGGGAAGGTTAACCCGGTCAACAAATGCCCGCAGAAGTCGGATGTGTCGGCCTAACGGCGCAAGAACGCAGCTCTGCTGTAAACAGGCATAACGCAATCACGTCTGGAAAAAAATTCGGATGAACGCAGAAGAAGCAGTTAACACACAGAGATGAAGTTAACATAGAGAGATGAAAGTTAACATAGAGAGATGAAGTTAACACAGAGAGAAAGTTAACACAGAGAGATGAAGTTAACACAGAGAGATAAAGTTAACACAGAGAGATAAAGTTAACACGGACCTGCATAGTTGCTATCTGAACTCTGTAACTGCCATGGTAGGCTTCATCGTCTTAAACTACTTCCCCTATTTGCCACGGGATTATATATCGCCGAAATGTTGTCATTGCTTTATGTCACAAAGTAAATGATGACAGAGTGACAGATAGAGTGGCTATGGTTGTGTCTAGGGTATGTCCTTGTAAAATGTAATGTTGAACAACAGATTAACCAAGATGCATCCCAACCAAACACCAGTCAGTGAACAAGCGTTACTTTGCGCACATAATATTCCTTTAATTCTGAATTAACACAGACACATGTAACATCTAAATCCAGGAACAATAATTCTCTAAGAATATATCTCCATCCCAATGGAACACTTCGAATAACACTGCCTCTCAAGGCCTGCAAAATCTCGTCCCACACGACAGGTATACGAGCCTCTCTCTAGGCCCGACTCAAAGTAACCCACTCTGGGTCTCGAATTCCACTCACTATCCCTGGAACCCACAGTGCGGAGTCTCTTCCTAACTCCGTCACAATTTTCCACTTTCTCCGACCACGACCTCCTCCTAGTCCGGTCTCAACTCAACTCCCCCTCAGCTCGGAGTCCAAACATCAACTGACCTTCAGCTCGGAGTCCAAACATCAACTGTCCTTCAGCTCGGAGTCCAAACATCAACTGTCCTTCAGCTCGGAGTCCAAACATCAACTGTCCTTCAGCTCAGAGTCCAAACATCAACTGTCCTTCAGCTCGGAGTCCAAACATCAACTGTCCTTCAGCTCGGAGTCCAAACATCAACTGTCCTTCAGCTCGGAGTCCAAACATCAACTGATCCCCCTGGGTCAATCTTTGTCCCTCTCTTTTAAACAATCTTATCCCCCACAATGCCTCACACACAACACACAACCTCACTGCTCCAACTGTCTGCCCCTTCTTGCAGCCCCTCTGCCTTACACCCTTCCCCGTTTATCTCCTTATATTTTCTTTCCGGTGAATGCCCTTTCACCTCTTGAACTGTTTATATTGTACGGCCACTCACCTTAATGCCAACGACCACAGGCATGTGACACTTTATACTTCAACAAGTCTGCTACCATATTAACAACTTTTACCTCTTAACTGTGACACATCCCAACTTCCCATTTTCCACCATCCATGTTTGTTTGGTTCAAACCGACTTTTTGTTTGCCACTGAATCTGTTGACTACACAAAGGCTTTCGAATAAACCAACGCACGAACAAACGGATGCACAAATGAACGAACAAACTATTTTTTTTTTTTTTTTTTAAAGTCATAAATTGGGCACGCGGGCCCGTCTGTTTTTCAGCCCTTCCAACGACTCATCTTTCGCACATCATTTATCTGCTGTTCTCAAGCGCTGTACAGTGAGTGCTGTGAGCATAGACAATACATATTACATACACATATACACACATATACACATATACACATACACACATATACACATACACACATATACACATATACACACATACACACATATACACATACACACATATACACATACACACATATACACATACACACATATACACATACACACATATACACATACACACATATACACATACACACATATACACATACACACATACACACATATACACATACACACACATACACATATATACACATACACACATATACACATATACACACATACACACATATACACTAACATATATATAAACACATATCTACATGCATGCAAATATACTTCATGCATAGAAACACTCACAGTCATATCACATAATAACACACCCACACGCACACACACGCACACACACACACATGTACACAAACCCACTCACAGTTATATACTCACACACTAATACACACACACACACACACACACTCACACACATACCCACTCACAATGTAAACCACACTAACAAAGCACCCCTATGTACAGATGTGATAGATGTTATATACACCTATGTCCAGGTGTGATAGATGTTATGTGTCCCTATGTCCAGGTGTGATAGATGTTATGTGTGCCTATGTCCAGGTGTGATAGATGTTATGTGTCCCTATGTACAGATGTGATAGATAATATGTGTCCCTATGTCCAGGTGTGATAGATGTTATGTGTCCCTATGTACAGATGTGATAGATGTTATATGTCCCTATGTCCAGGTGTGATAGATGTTATGTGTCCCTATGTCCAGGTGTGATAGATGTTATGTGTCCCTATGTCCAGGTGTGATAGATGTTATGTGTCCCTATGTCCAGGTGTGATAGATGTTATGTGTCCCTATGTCCAGGTGTGATAGATGTTATGTGTCCCTATGTCCAGGTGTGATAGATGTTATGTGTCCCTATGTCCAGGTGTGATAGATGTTATGTGTCCCTATGTCCAGGTGTGATAGATGTTATGTGTCCCTATGTCCAGGTGTGATAGATGTTATGTATCCCTATGTCCAGGTGTGATAGATGTTATGTGTCCCTATGTCCAGGTGTGATAGATGTTATGTGTCCCTATGTCCAGGTGTGATAGATGTTATGTGTCCCTATGTCCAGGTGTGATAGATGTTATGTACCCCTATGTCCAGGTGTGATAGATGTTATGTGTCCCTATGTCCAGGTGTGATAGATGTTATGTGTCCCTATGTACAGGTGTGATAGATGTTATGTACCCCTATGTACAGGTGTGATAGATGTTATGTACCCCTATGTCCAGGTGTGATAGATGTTATGTGTCACTATGTCCAGGTGTCATAGATGTTATATACACCTATGTCCAGATGTGATAGATGTTATGTGTCCCTATGTCCAGGTGTGATAGATGTTATGTGTCCCTATGTCCAGGTGTGATAGATGTTATGTGTCCCTATGTCCAGGTGTGATAGATGTTATGTACCCCTATGTCCAGGTGTGATAGATGTTATATACACCTATGTCCAGGTGTGATAGATGTTATATACACCTATGTCCAGGTGTGATAGATGTTATGTGTCCCTATGTCCAGGTGTGATAGATGTTATGTGTCCCTATGTCCAGGTGTGATAGATGTTATGTACCCCTATGTCCAGGTGTGATAGATGTTATGTACCCCTATGTCCAGGTGTGATAGATGTTATGTGTCCCTATGTCCAGGTGTGATAGATGTTATGTGTCCCTATGTCCAGGTGTGATATATGTTATGTGTCCCTATGTACCGGTGTGATAGATGTTATGTACCCCTATGTACAGGTGTGATAGATGTTATGTACCCCTATGTCCAGGTGTGATAGATGTTATGTGTCCCTATGTCCAGGTGTGATAGATGTTATATACACCTATGTCCAGATGTGATAGATGTTATGTGTCCCTATGTCCAGGTGTGATAGATGTTATGTACACATATGTCCAGGTGTGATAGATGTTATGTGTCCCTATGTCCAGGTGTGATAGATGTTATATACACCTATGTCCAGGTGTGATAGATGTTATGTACCCCTATGTCCAGGTGTGATAGATGTTATATACACCTATGTCCAGGTGTGATAGATGTTATATACACCTATGTCCAGGTGTGATAGATGTTATGTGTCCCTATGTCCAGGTGTGATAGATGTTATGTACCCCTATGTCCAGGTGTGATAGATGTTATGTACCCCTATGTCCAGGTGTGATAGATGTTATGTACCCCTATGTCCAGGTGTGATAGATGTTATGTACCCCTATGTCCAGGTGTGATAGATGTTATGTGTCCCTATGTCCAGGTGTGATAGATGTTATGTGTCCCTATGTCCAGATGTGATAGATGTTATATACACCTATGTCCAGGTGTGATAGATGTTATGTACCCCTATGTCCAGGTGTGATAGATGTTATGTGTCCCTATGTCCAGGTGTGATAGATGTTATGTACCCCTATGTCCAGGTGTGATAGATGTTATGTACCCCTATGTCCAGGTGTGATAGATGTTATGTGTCCCTATGTCCAGGTGTGATAGATGTTATGTACCCCTATGTCCAGGTGTGATAGATGTTATATACACCTATGTCCAGGTGTGACAGATGTTATGTACCCCTATGTCCAGGTGTGATAGATGTTATGTACCCCTATGTCCAGGTGTGATAGATGTTATATACACCTATGTCCAGGTGTGATTGATGTTATGTACCCCTATGTCCAGGTGTGATAGATGTTATGTGTCCCTATGTCCAGGTGTGATAGATGTTATATACACCTATGTCCAGGTGTGATAGATGTTATGTACCCCTATGTCCAGGTGTGATAGATGTTATGTACCCCTATGTCCAGGTGTGATAGATGTTATATACACCTATGTCCAGGTGTGATAGATGTTATATACACCTATGTCCAGGTGTGATAGATGTTATGTACCCCTATGTCCAGGTGTGATAGATGTTATATACACCTATGTCCAGGTGTGATAGATGTTATGTACCCCTATGTCCAGGTGTGATAGATGTTATGTGTCCCTATGTCCAGGTGTGATAGATGTTATATACACCTATGTACACATGTGATAGATGTTATGTACCCCTATGTCCAGGTGTGATAGATGTTATATACACCTATGTCCAGGTGTGATAGATGTTATGTACCCCTATGTCCAGGTGTGATAGATGTTATATACACCTATGTCCAGGTGTGATAGATGTTATGTACCCCTATGTCCAGGTGTGATAGATGTTATATACACCTATGTCCAGGTGTGATAGATGTTATGTGTCCCTATGTCCAGGTGTGATAGATGTTATGTACCCCTATGTCCAGGTGTGATAGATGTTATATACACCTATGTCCAGGTGTGATAGATGTTATGTACCCCTATGTCCAGGTGTGATAGATGTTATATACACCTATGTCCAGGTGTGATAGATGTTATGTACCCCTATGTCCAGGTGTGATAGATGTTATATACACCTATGTCCAGGTGTGATAGATGTTATATACACCTATGTCCAGGTGTGATAGATGTTATGTACCCCTATGTCCAGGTGTGATAGATGTTATATACACCTATGTCCAGGTGTGATAGATGTTATGTACCCCTATGTCCAGGTGTGATAGATGTTATATACACCTATGTCCAGGTGTGATAGATGTTATGTACCCCTATGTCCAGATGTGATAGATGTTATGTGTCCCTATGTCCAGGTGTGATAGATGTTATGTACCCCTATGTCCAGGTGTGATAGATGTTATATACACCTATGTCCAGGTGTGATAGATGTTATGTACCCCTATGTCCAGGTGTGATAGATGTTATGTGTCCCTATGTCCAGGTGTGATAGATGTTATGTACCCCTATGTCCAGGTGTGATAGATGTTATGTACCCCTATGTCCAGGTGTGATAGATGTTATGTGTCCCTATGTCCAGGTGTGATAGATGTTATGTACCCCTATGTCCAGGTGTGATAGATGTTATATACACCTATGTCCAGGTGTGATTGATGTTATGTACCCCTATGTCCAGGTGTGATAGATGTTATGTGTCCCTATGTCCAGGTGTGATAGATGTTATATACACCTATGTCCAGGTGTGATAGATGTTATGTACCCCTATGTCCAGGTGTGATAGATGTTATGTACCCCTATGTCCAGGTGTGATAGATGTTATATACACCTATGTCCAGGTGTGATAGATGTTATATACACCTATGTCCAGGTGTGATAGATGTTATGTACCCCTATGTCCAGGTGTGATAGATGTTATATACACCTATGTCCAGGTGTGATAGATGTTATGTACCCCTATGTCCAGGTGTGATAGATGTTATGTGTCCCTATGTCCAGGTGTGATAGATGTTATATACACCTATGTACACATGTGATAGATGTTATGTACCCCTATGTCCAGGTGTGATAGATGTTATATACACCTATGTCCAGGTGTGATAGATGTTATGTACCCCTATGTCCAGGTGTGATAGATGTTATATACACCTATGTCCAGGTGTGATAGATGTTATGTACCCCTATGTCCAGGTGTGATAGATGTTATATACACCTATGTCCAGGTGTGATAGATGTTATGTGTCCCTATGTCCAGGTGTGATATATGTTATGTACCCCTATGTCCAGGTGTGATAGATGTTATATACACCTATGTCCAGGTGTGATAGATGTTATGTACCCCTATGTCCAGGTGTGATAGATGTTATATACACCTATGTCCAGGTGTGATAGATGTTATGAACCCCTATGTCCAGGTGTGATAGATGTTATATACACCTATGTCCAGGTGTGATAGATGTTATATACACCTATGTCCAGGTGTGATAGATGTTATATACCCCTATGTCCAGGTGTGATAGATGTTATATACACCTATGTCCAGGTGTGATAGATGTTATGTACCCCTATGTCCAGGTGTGATAGATGTTATATACACCTATGTCCAGGTGTGATAGATGTTATGTACCCCTATGTCCAGATGTGATAGATGTTATGTGTCCCTATGTCCAGGTGTGATAGATGTTATATACACCTATGTCCAGGTGTGATAGATGTTATATACACCTATGTACACATGTGATAGACGTTATGTACCCCTATGTCCAGGTGTGATAGATGTTATATACACCTATGTCCAGGTGTGATAGATGTTATGTACCCCTATGTCCAGGTGTGATAGATGTTATGTGTCCCTATGTCCAGGTGTGATAGATGTTATGTACCCCTATGTCCAGGTGTGATAGATGTTATATACACCTATGTCCAGGTGTGATAGATGTTATGTACCCCTATGTCCAGGTGTGATAGATGTTATGTACCCCTATGTCCAGGTGTGATAGATGTTATATACACCTATGTCCAGGTGTGATAGATGTTATGTACCCCTATGTCCAGGTGTGATAGATGTTATGTACCCCTATGTCCAGGTGTGATAGATGTTATATACACCTATGTCCAGGTGTGATAGATGTTATGTACCCCTATGTCCAGGTGTGATATATGTTATGTGTCCCTATGTCCAGGTGTGATAGATGGTATGTGTCCCTATGTCCAGGTGTGATAGATGTTATGTGTCCCTATGTCCAGGTGTGATAGATGTTATGTGTCCCTATGTCCAGGTGTGATAGATGTTATGTGTCCCTATGTCCAGGTGTGATAGATGTTATGTGTCCCTATGTCCAGGTGTGATAGATGTTATGTACCCCTATGTCCAGGTGTGATAGATGTTATATACACCAATGTCCAAATGTGATAGATGTTATGTGTCCCTATGTCCAGGTGTGATAGATGTTATGTGTCCCTATGTCCAGGTGTGATAGATGTTATGTGTCCCTATGTCCAGGTGTGATAGATGTTATGTACCCCTATGTCCAGGTGTGATAGATGTTATATACACCAATGTCCAGATGTGATAGATGTTATGTGTCCCTATGTCCAGGTGTGATAGATGTTATGTGTCCCTATGTCCAGGTGTGATAGATGTTATGTGTCCCTATGTCCAGGTGTGATAGATGTTATGTGTCCCTATGTCCAGGTGTGATAGATGTTATGTGTCCCTATGTCCAGGTGTGATAGATGTTATGTACCCCTATGTCCAGATGTGATAGATGTTATGTGTCCCTATGTCCAGGTGTGATAGATGTTATGTGTCCCTATGTCCAGGTGTGATAGATGTTATGTACCCCTATGTCCAGATGTGATAGATGTTATGTGTCCCTATGTCCAGGTGTGATAGATGTTATGTGTACCTATGTCCAGATGTGATAGATGTTATGTGTCCCTATGTACAGGTGTGATAGATGTTATGTGTCCCTATGTCCAGGTGTGATAGATGTTATGTGTACCTATGTCCAGATGTGATAGATGTTATGTGTCCCTATGTCCAGGTGTGATAGATGTTATGTGTCCCTATGTCCAGGTGTGATAGATGTTATGTGTCCCTATGTCCAGGTGTGATAGATGTTATGTACCCCTATGTCCAGATGTGATAGATGTTATGTGTCCCTATGTCCAGGTGTGATAGATGTTATGTACCCCTATGTCCAGGTGTGATAGATTTTATGTGTCCCTATGTCCAGGTGTGATAAATGTTATGTGTCCCTATGTCCAGGTGTGATAGATGTTATGTACCCCTATATCCAGGTGTGATAGATGTTATGTGTCCCTATGTCCAGGTGTGATAGATGTTATGTGTCCCTATGTCCAGGTGTGATAGATGTTATGTGTCCCTATGTACATATGTGATAGATGTTATGTGTCCCTATGTACAGATGTGATAGATGTTATGTGTCCCTATGTACAGATGTGATAGATGTTATGTGTCCCTATGTACAGATGTGATAGATGTTGTGTGTCCCTATGTCCAGGTGTGATAGATGTTATGTGTCCCTATGTACAGATGTGATAGATGTTATGTGTCCCTATGTCCAGGTGTGATAGATGTTATGTGTCCCTATGTACAGATGTGATAGATGTTATGTGTCCCTATGTACAGATGTGATAGATATTATGTGCCCCTATGTCCAGGTGTGATAGATGTTATGTGTCCCTATCTCCAGGTGTGATAGATGTTATGTGTCCCTATGTACAGATGTGATAGATGTTATGTGTCCCTATGTTCAGATGTGATAGATGTTATGTGTCCCTATGTACAGATGTGATAGATGTTATGTGTCCCTATGTACAGATGTGATAGATGTTATGTGTCCCTATGTTCAGATGTGATAGATGTTATGTGTCCCTATGTCCAGGTGTGATAGATGTTATGTGCCACTATGTCCAGGTGTGATAGATGTTATGTGTCCCAATGTCCAGGTGTGATAGATGTTATGTGTCCCTATGTCCAGGTGTGATAGATGTTATGTGTCCCTATGTCCAGGTGTGATAGATGTTATGTGTCCCTATGTCCAGGTGTGATAGATGTTATGTGTCCCTATGTACAAATGTGATAGATGTTATGTACCCCTATGTCCAGGTGTGATAGATGTTGTGTGTCCCTATGTACAGATGTGATAGATGTTATGTACCTCTATGTCCAGGTGTGATAGATGTTATGTGTCCCTATGTACAGATGTGATAGATGTTATATACACCTATGTCCAGGTGTGATAGATGTTATATACACCTATGTCCAGGTGTGATAGATGTTATGTACCCCTATGTCCAGGTGTGATAGATGTTATGTACCCCTATGTCCAGGTGTGATAGATGTTATATACACCTATGTCCAGGTGTGATAGATGTTATGTACCCCTATGTCCAGGTGTGATAGATGTTATGTACCCATATGTCCAGGTGTGATAGATGTTATATACACCTATATCCAGGTGTGATAGATGTTATATACACCTATGTCCAGGTGTGATAGATGTTATGTACCCCTATGTCCAGGTGTGATAGATGTTATGTGTCCCTATGTCCAGGTGAGATAGATGTTATATACACCTATGTACACATGTGATAGATGTTATGTACCCCTATGTCCAGGTGTGATAGATGTTATATACACCTATGTCCAGGTGTGATAGATGTTATGTACCCCTATGTCCAGGTGTGATAGATGTTATGTGTCCCTATGTCCAGGTGTGATAGATGTTATGTACCCCTATGTCCAGGTGTGATAGATGTTATATACACCTATGTCCAGGTGTGATAGATGTTATGTACCCCTATGTCCAGGTGTGATAGATGTTATGTACCCCTATGTCCAGGTGTGATAGATGTTATATACACCTATGTCCAGGTGTGATAGATGTTATGTACCCCTATGTCCAGGTGTGATAGATGTTATGTACCCCTATGTCCAGGTGTGATAGATGTTATGTGTCCCTATGTCCAGGTGTGATAGATGTTATGTACCCCTATGTCCAGGTGTGATAGATGTTATGTGTCCCTATGTCCAGGTGTGATAGATGTTATGTACCCCTATGTCCAGGTGTGATAGATGTTATGTGTCCCTATGTCCAGGTGTGATAGATGTTATGTGTCCCTATGTCCAGGTGTGATAGATGTTATGTGTCCCTATGTCCAGGTGTGATAGATGTTATGTGTCCCTATGTCCAGGTGTGATAGATGTTATGTGTCCCTATGTCCAGGTGTGATAGATGTTATGTGTCCCTATGTCCAGGTGTGATAGATGTTATATACACCTATGTCCAGATGTGATAGATGTTATGTGTCCCTATGTCCAGGTGTGATAGATGTTATGTGTCCCTATGTTCAGGTGTGATAGATGTTATGTGTCCCTATGTCCAGGTGTGATAGATGTTATGTGTCCCTATGTCCAGGTGTGATAGATGTTATGTACCCCTATGTCCAGATGTGATAGATGTTATGTGTCCCTATGTCCAGATGTGATAGATGTTATGTGTCCCTATGTTCAGGTGTGATAGATGTTATGTGTCCCTATGTCCAGGTGTGATAGATGTTATGTGTCCCTATGTCCAGGTGTGATAGATGTTATGTACCCCTATGTCCAGATGTGATAGATGTTATGTGTCCCTATGTCCAGGTGTGATAGATGTTATGTGTCCCTATGTCCAGGTGTGATAGATGTTATGTACCCCTATGTCCAGATGTGATAGATGTTATGTGTCCCTATGTCCAGGTGTGATAGATGTTATGTGTCCCTATGTACAGATGTGATAGATGTTATGTGCCCCTATGTCCAGGTGTGATAGATGTTATGTGTCCCTATGTCCAGGTGTGATAGATGTTATGTGTCCCTATGTACAGATGTGATAGATGTTATGTGTCCCTATGTCCAGATGTGATAGATGTTATGTGTCCCTATGTACAGGTGTGATAGATGTTATGTGTCCCTATGTACAGATGTGATAGATGTTATGTGTCCCTATGTACAGATGTGATAGATGTTATGTGTCCCAATGTCCAGGTGTGATAGATGTTATGTGTCCCTATGTCCAGGTGTGATAGATGTTATGTGTCCCTATGTCCAGGTGTGATAGATGTTATGTACCCCTATGTCCAGGTGTGATAGATGTTATGTGTCCCTATGTACAGATGTGATAGATGTTATGTACCCCTATGTCCAGGTGTGATAGATGTTATGTGTCCCTATGTACAGATGTGATAGATGTTATGTACCCCTATGTCCAGGTGTGATAGATGTTATGTGTCCCTATGTACAGATGTGATAGATGTTATGTACCCCTATGTCCAGATGTGATAGATGCTATGTGTCCCTATGTACAGATGTGATAGATGTTATGTACCCCTATGTCCAGGTGTGATAGATGTTATGTGTCCCTATGTACAGATGTGATAGATGTTATGTCCCCCTATGTCCAGATGTGATAGATGTTATGTGTCCCTATGTCCAGGTGTGATAGATGTTATATACCCCTATGTACAGGTGTGATAGATGTTATATACCCCTATGTACAGGTGTGACAGATGTTATGTACCCCTATGTCCAGATATGATAGATGTTATATACCCCTATGTACAGGTGTGATAGATGTTATATACCCCTATGTCCAGGTGTGATAGATGTTATATACCCCTATGTCCAGGTGTGATAGATGTTATATACCCCTATGTCCAGGTGTGATAGATGTTATATACCCCTATGTACAGGTGTGATAGATGTTATGTGTCCCTATGTACAGATGTGATAGATGTTATGTACCCCTATGACCAGATGTGATAGATGTTATGTACCCCTATGTACAGGTGTGACAGATGTTATGTACCCCTATGTAAAGATGTGATAGATGTTATGTGTCCCTATGTCCAGGTGTGACAGATGTTATGTACCCCTATGTAAAGATGTGATAGATGTTATGTGTCCCTATGTCCAGGTGTGACAGATGTTATGTACCCATATGTCCAGATGTGATAGCTGTTATGTACGCCTATGTCTAGGTGTGATAGATATTATGTGTCCCTATGTCCAGATGTGATAAATGTTATGTACACATGTGATAGACGTTATGTACCCCTATGTACAGATGTGATAGATGTTATGTACCCCTATGTACAGATGTGATAGATGTTATATACCCCTATGTACACATGTGATAGATGTTATGTACCCCTATGTACAGATGTGATAGATGTTATGTACCCCTATGTCCAGATGTGATAGATGTTATGTGTCTCTATGTCCAGATGTGACAGATATTATGTGTCTCTATGTCCAGATGTGACAGATGTTATGTACCCCTATGTAAAGATGTGATAGATGTTATGTGTCCCTATGTCCAGGTGTGACAGATGTTATGTACCCCTATGTACAGATGTGATAGATGTTATGTGTCCCTATGTACAGATGTGATAGCTGTTATGTACCCCTATGTCCAGGTGTGATAGATATGTGTCCCTATGTCCAGATGTGATAAATGTTATGTACACATGTGATAGATGTTATGTACCCCTATGTCCAGACGTGATAGATGTTATGTGTCCCTATGTCCAGGTGTGATAGATGTTATGTGTCCCTATGTCAAGATGTGATAGATGTTATGTACCCCTATGTCAAGATGTGATAGATGTTATGTACCCCTATGTACAGATGTGATAGATGTTATGTGTCCCTATGTACAGATGTGATAGATGTTATGTACCCTATGTCCAGATGTGATAGATGTTATGTGTCCCTATGCCCAGATGTGATAGATGTTATGTGTCCCTATGTCCAGATGTGATAGATGTTATGTACCCCTATGTACAGGTGTGACAGATGTTATGTGTCCCTATGTACAGATGTGATAGATGTTATGTCCAGGTGTGATAGATGTTATGTACCCCTATGTCCAGGTGTGATAGATGTTATATACCCCTATGTACAGGTGTGATAGATGTTATGTGTCCCTATGTACAGATGTGATAGATGTTATGTACCCCTATGTCCAGATGTGATAGATGTTATATACCCCTATGTACAGGTGTGATAGATGTTATGTACCCCTATGTCCAGGTGTGATAGATGTTATGTGTCCCTATGTACAGATGTGATAGCTGTTATGTCCAGGTGTGATAGATGTTATGTACCCCTATGTCCAGGTGTGATAGATGTTATATACCCCTATGTACAGGTGTGATAGATGTTATGTGTCTCTATGTACAGATGTGATAGATGTTATGTACCCCTATGACCAGATGTGATAGATGTTATGTACCCCTATGTACAGGTGTGACAGATGTTATGTACCCCTATGTAAAGATGTGATAGATGTTATGTGTCCCTATGTCCAGATGTGACAGATGTTATGTACCCCTATGTAAAGATGTGATAGATGTTATGTGTCCCTATGTCCAGGTGTGACAGATGTTATGTACCCCTATGTAAAGATGTGATAGATGTTATGTACCCCTATGTCCAGGTGTGATAGATATTATGTGTCCCTATTCCAGATGTGATAAATGTTATGTACACATGTGATAGACGTTATGTACCCCTATGTACAGATGTGATAGATGTTATGTACCCCTATGTACAGATGTGATAGATGTTATATACCCCTATGTACACATGTGATAGATGTTATGTACCCCTATGTACAGATGTGATAGATGTTATGTACCCCTATGTACAGATGTGATAGATGTTATATACCCCTATATACACATGTGATAGATGTTATGTGTCCCTATGTACAGATGTGATAGATGTTATATGTCCCTATGTCCAGATGTGATAGATGTTATGTGTGCCTATGTACAGATGTGATAGATGTTATATACACCTATGTCCAGATGTGATAGATGTTATATATACTTATGTACAGATGTGATACATGTTATGTGTCCTTATGTACAGATGTGATAGATGTTATGTGTCCTTATGTACAGATGTGATAGATGTTATGTGTCTCTATGTCCAGATGTGACAGATGTTATGTGTCCCTATGTACAGATGTGATAGATGTTATATACACCTATGTACAGATGTGATAGATGTTATGTGTCCTTATGTACAGATGTGATAGATGTTATGTGTCCTTATGTACAGATGTGATAGATGTTATGTGTCTCTATGTCCAGATGTGATAGATGTTATGTGTCCTTATGTACAGATGTGATAGATGTTATGTACCTCTATGTAAAGATGTGACAGATGTTATGTACCCCTATGTCCAGATGTGATAAATGTTATGTGTCCCTATGAACAGATGTGACAGATGTTATGTACCCCTATGTACAGATGTGATAGATGTTATGTGTCCCTATGTCCAGGTGTGATAGATGTTATGTGTCCCTATGTCCATACGTGATAGATGTTATGTGTCCCTATGTACAGATGTGATAGATGTTATATACACCTATGTCCAGATGTGATAGATGTTATATACCCCTATGTACAGGTGTGATAGATGTTATGTGTCCCTATGTACAGATGTGATATATGTTATGTGTCCCTATGTACAGATGTGATAGATGTTATGTCCAGGTGTGATAGATGTTATGTACCCCTATGTCCAGGTGTGTTAGATGTTATATACCCCTATGTACAGGTGTGATAGATGTTATGTGTCCCTATGTACAGATGTGATAGATGTTATGTACCCCTATGACCAGATGTGATAGATGTTATGTACCCCTATGTACAGGTGTGACAGATGTTATGTACCCCTATGTAAAGATGTGATAGATGTTATGTGTCCCTATGTCCAGGTGTGACAGATGTTATGTACCCCTATGTAAAGATGTGATAGATGTTATGTGTCCCTATGTCCAGGTGTGACAGATGTTATGTACCCCTATGTCCAGATGTGATAAATGTTATGTACACATGTGATAGACGTTATGTACCCCTATGTACAGATGTGATAGATGTTATGTACCCCTATGTACAGATGTGATAGCTGTTATATACCCCTATGTCCAGGTGTGATAGATATTATGTGTCCCTATGTCCAGATGTGATAAATGTTATGTACACATGTGATAGACGTTATGTACCCCTATGTACAGATGTGATAGATGTTATGTACCCCTATGTACAGATGTGATAGATGTTATATACCCCTATGTACACATGTGATAGATGTTATGTACCCCTATGTACAGATGTGATAGATGTTATGTACCCCTATGTACAGATGTGATAGATGTTATATACCCCTATGTACACATGTGATAGATGTTATGTGTCCCTATGTACAGATGTGATAGATGTTATGTGTCCCTATGTCCAGATGTGATAGATGTTATGTGTCCCTATGTACAGATGTGATAGATGTTATGTGTCCCTATGTCCAGATGTGATAGATGTTATGTACTTCGATTTACAGGTGTGATAGGTGTTATGTACCCCTACCAACATTGCACAACAATTTTTTACTGTTACCGCTGTATCTCATACACCGATGAATGTCAGTTACCGCTGTATCTCAATTACCGTTGTATGTCAATTACCGCTGTATCTCAGTTACCGTTCCGCTGCACGGAATAAGAGACACACAATGAGACATGAGCTGTCTGGTTCTCTTGCGTGGTGATTGGCGTGGTTCTCTTGTGTGGTGAGCGTGTTGAGGTAGCTTGGGCAGCTGTCTGGCCTGGCGAGTCGCCGGTTTGAGTCTGTGTCACGACGGTGTATTGAGTCATGAGTCGCCGGTTTTAGTCTACGTCACGACGGAGCATTGAGTCATGAGTCATCAAACAAGTACCAGACTGGGTTATCTGTCGGTGGAAGGGAAGGCAACTAGTCACCACACTTCCTAAAGCCGCTACTTAGTTCACACGGCATCCTAGCAGACCCCTCTCAGGACTGTAGCCATGTTATCAACGTTGCTCGGACACCTCTGTAGGCGCGACGATTGCGTCGTACTAGCCTGCTCATCCAGTGAGTCTGGATTCAGATCTTTTATGAAGTGAGATTTGGGTCTTAAATAAAGGATAGCAGAAAAACGGCGTGAGGGCAGCTAGCAAGATACTGACCACACGACACGTCCAGGTTTGGTTTCTTGCCGCCAGCTACACCCGGGGTCTAGCGGTATATACCCAACATCTGAAGTACACCCTCAACATCTGACACCGTGGAAACATGCTGCAATACAATTTACTGTGATCTGTTTCTTCATATTTTCTCCTGAAAGTTCACAGCACGCTGTGTTTCACCTACTAGGGAAATCATCTTCTGTGTGTTCTGGCCGCTCGAAATACATGACACGTCTAATGAAACAACACAGAATGAGATTACAATAAATCGATAACTCACCATTTCTGTTCGAGGTCGGAACGATCGAGTCCACGGCTATTCCATGCCTGTTGGAGAATAGTGATTTCAAATACACAGCCGGCTTCCGAGAAACAGATTGTTTACGGCACAGGAGAAAAATATTACGTGAGAAATATTCCAGGCGCGTGGGTAGAACCGAGGCACATACCTCCAGTACTTAGATGTGTACTCTGGCGGTTGGCATGTACGCACGCGGGTTGCGATCAAGTCGTCCGCTGTGCCAGGGATGGCACTTATTCCAACACAAAGGGTAGGAACAAACCAGGCGATGACTCATCCTGGCTGTCCTCAGGGTACAGCCCGCATAAACACTCGCGCGCTGAAAAGAAAAACGCACTTAACGCACACGCTAAGGTCAGGGAATGTTCACTGGCCGCGCGGGCCAGCAGAAGGGAAGAGCGCAGGAAGGGCGGTCGGAGAAGCCTGTTGCTGACCTTATTCCCGGCACTTTAGTCCATTCTTTTCGTGCTGATTCTAATGAATGTGTCCCTGACTAAAACAATGAATGATCAGTTTCTACGTATCTCCACCTTCTCAACCTTGTGAGGTCTAAAAATAAACAAACCCAGAACGAAATGGAAGGCGGGAACCCGGTTGTCGTTTGCCCTGTTGGCGCGGCTTGTTGCTGTTCGAAGAAACGGTTATTGATTTTGTCAAGGCACGCGCGCCCAGCGCTTCCACAGAACGGGCAAACCCAGGCCGCTGGCTAGCACGCCACACGTGATGCTGATGCTGATGATGATGCTGATGATACTGATGACGATCAGCTATTCCCTGCTAATTCGAAATATGTATCTGAGTTGCTTCAGATTATAATTTGGACACCATTAATAACTGTCATATCACAAACCTAGAGAGACGTCACATCGCTAACTTTCTTATCACAAACCTAGAGAGACGTCACATCCCTAATTGTCATGCAACATATATGCAGACAGACAGAGGCAGACAGACAGAGGCAGGCATATAGAGGTAGACAGACAGAGGCAGAAAGATAGGGACAGACATATACATGCAGACATATAGAGGTAGACAGACAGGTAGGGACAGACATATACATGCAGACATATAGAGGTAGACAGACAGAGGCAGACAGATAGGGACAGACAAATACATGCAGACATATAGAGGTAGACAGACAGATAGGGACAGACATATAGAGGTAGACAGACAGAGACAGACATATGCATGCAGACATATAGAGGTAGACAGACAGAGGCAGACATATACATGCAGACATATAGAGGTAGACAGACAGAGGCAGACAGATAGGGACAGACATATACATGCAGACATATAGAAGTAGACAGACAGATAGGGAGAGACATATACATGCAGACATATAGAGGTAGACAGACAGATAGGGACAGACATATACATGCAGACATATAGAGGTAGACATACAGAGACAGACAGATAGGGACAGACATATACATGCAGAAATATAGATGTAGACAGACAGAGACAGACAGATAGGGACAGGCATATACATGCAGACATATAGAGGTAGACAGACAGAGACAGACTGATAGGGACAGACAGATAGAGGCACACATATACATGCAGACATATAGAGGTAGACAGACATATACATGCAGACATATAGAGGTAGACAGACAGATAGAGGCAGACATATACATGCAGATATATAGAGGTAGACAGACAGATAGAGGCAGACATATACATGCCGACATATAGAGGTAGACAGACAGATAGAGGCAGACATATAGAGGTAGACAGACAGATAGAGGCAGACATATAGAGGTAGACAGACAGATAGAGGTAGACAGACAGAAGCAGACAGATAGGGACAGACATATGCATGCAGACATATAGAGGTAGACAGACAGATAGAGGTAGACAGATAAAGGTAGATAGACAGATAGAGGCAGACATATACATGCAGACATATAGAGGTAGACAGTGTCGTGAAATACTGAGAGTTAATGATTCCCAGATGGACGACTGCATACACCGACTGCCCAGGCAGAAGAAGGGTTAACAAACCAGGCAGGCGAACGGTTAATTCCCGAGTTAAAAACAACGAAGTGACCAGGCGAATGTGTTTATAGGTCAAGACACGGAAGTGCCCACCGACAGCCAGGTAAATCTGTCGCGTGGAAAAATTGGTTTGCAACAAAGGCAGACAGCATTATTGGACAGCATATTGCGGTCTGGGTGAATGAATAACGGAAAAGTTCCAGTTCTGTAATTTTCCACTAAAAGGTGATAATGAAGTAGGGACTTGAGATGTCAAGCAAGGTCAAGGACTATGCGGCAGAGATGACCGATATAAAGAGGGTCAATTCTTTGTGTAAGTTTAGTGTGTGTTCCAAACTGACCTGAAGGAGATATGTTCTTGAGTGGGAATAGAAATACACGTCCCTAATGATGGAAAGAGGGGATAATAGTGTGTTATTCGCTAAGTGTTTTTTCAATTCCAAGAACATAGATGCCTAAATAAGGTATAAAGATATTAGATATAGTTTAGCATAGGAATATAGATGTGTGTGAATAGCAATTACCATTTCTTTCTATTTATGGATAGTTTAGACTTTGGTGAATTCATATGTCTTATGCGGATGTACTTCGGAAGCCTTGTCATTATGGCTGGAGAAGGACACTTGCATAAGTAGTAGAAAGGGGCGGACGCTTATCACTGGATTTGTTATACTTTTCCAGGTTCTACTCTCCTAGTGAAAGCAGAGACAGGATGAAGAGTACTACATTAAATAAATAACATACTTACATGGAACAAAACAGAATATGAACATATTTACGATGAAGAAAGAAATAAGTTAAAATAAATACAGAACACTGTATGCTCAAACGAATATAACTCTAAGGCCCTGAAAGAGAAGAGATGGAGAGGAATACCCTTGAGTAAACAAAGAAGAAAGAATAGACAATTAGAGACATTGATATTAATCTATAGACAATAGGAATAACTGTGACGAGGTGGTGGTTTTTTCGATGTTGGATATGCACCGTCATGAAACAGACTCGAGCGCAGTCATAAACTTACGGGACTTTTATTACGGTACAGTGACTCAGTGGTGAACAGTTTTTGTTTCATTCAATAACGGATTTACCATCAGATTCAAGCATACGGATAATCCCGGGTGAGCTCTGTCCTGTTTGATGTGCTGTCCTGTGATCTTGAAGAATGAATGGGGCGAGAAACAACACCGCTGATAGACATGCAGAGTTCTTTCTAACACCAACCATAGAACACCCTATCAACTACACTTACAAAATCAATACATACACCAGACATAGTTTTATTAATAAATCTTTTGTTTATTGTTGAAAGAAACTGTTGTCGGAGTATGTGTTGAGAGAATAACAGAGAGAGAGTGAAACCACTAGATATATGGAAGGGAAGACAGAAGAGAGGAGGGTAGACTAAAGTCAGGCAATAATCCCAACAGATAATAAGTTGAAGATGTACTTGTTGATTCCCACTCTCCTCTCGGGGAAGAACAGGACATAATTGGTGGAGCGAGCGGGGTAGGAAAAATACCCATATGACCTGGAGGCATAACAGGGCATATACATAGAGGGGTACCTGCATATTGGCACAGGCATAGCGGAGTACCTGCATGTTGGGACATACTGATTGGAATAAAAGAAAAAGAAGTATATATTGATGACTTTTAATGGAAGGACGTCCATTGGATATATGGTGCCATTACATTTATGGTAGAAACATTTCATGAATGCTGGTGACTTTACAGTGAGAAAGTTCCAGACAGAATGAATGTGGATAGGTGGTAAGACACATTACATACCTAGTCACACGGTCACACGTCTACATAAGTCTTTATCCTATATCTCCTCTTGTGGATGAGAGAGTGGTTGTGATGTACGGTGTGGTGTTGTAGATTAATAATAGTAGATAGGCATAGATTAATGATATAGGTTCTAGGTAGATTATCTGTTTATAGTGAGTATTCTTTACTGCCTTGAGGTGTCTTTACTCAACGGGCTGACTTACCTGCTTTAACTATGGCCACTCCCAAACTAACTACAGCAGAACTTAGGGCCAACGGAGAAGAAATTGGGTTGGCTGGTTCAGACTTAACTGATTACATCCAGGAAAGAGAGCGAGAGATTCGTCAAGCGGAACGAGAAGATCACAAGACCGAGTGGGAAGTGAGAAGAATAGAGGTGGAGACCAAGCGACTAGAAATGGACCAGGAGACCAAGCGACTGGAAATGGAACAAGAGGCCAAGAAAATGGACCAGGAGACCAAGCGACTGGAAATGGAACAAGAGGCCAAGAAAATGGACCAGGAGACCAAGAAACTGGAAATGGAACAGACTGCCAGGAGACAAGAAATGGAACATGAATACCGCTTGAAAGAGTTAGAACTCAAGACACAAACTAAGGGTGAAATAGATGCAGCAGAAGGAAGTTCATCTTCACCTGGGGCAACATACATGAGTGGACAGGGTTACCATGCCATGAAGTTTCCCTTGGCGGTCTTTGATGAAAGTAAAGAGAAGGTATACCAGTTTTTGGATCGGTTCGAGGCTATGGCAGTCGCTATGGGACTGGATAGAACCAGATGGGCTCTTAAATTATCCCAGTCTTTACGTGGTTCAGGGTACGAGGTCTACACACGCCTACCACCAGGACAGGAAAAACAGTATGAGGAATTGAAAGCCGCTTTGATGAAACATTATGAAGTCACAGCACAAATGTATAGGAAGAAGTTTAGATCGTCTAGACGAGAGCCGGGAGAACTATTCGCCGCCTACAGTCTAAGGCTGAAATCCTATCTCCAGAAATGGATGGACTTGGCAGAATTCAAGAGGGATTATGAGAGTCTCGAAGAGATGATGGTGGTCGACCAGATGCGAAAGCAAATGTCGAAACCTCTCAGAACCTTCTTAGGAGAACAAGGGGCGGAACGGATTGATGTTGTGAATAAGCTGGCGGAAAGATTCGTGGAAGTACATGGTGAAACGGAGGAACTAAGTACACAAACCAAAGGTCAGGAGAAACCAGAGAAAAAGAAACCTAAAAACTGGGAAGGAGAAAAAGTGGAACCTTATATAAAGCACACCGAGGAGAGTTCAGAGAAGGTGAAGGTAGGAAACCAGAGCAACTCGAATTCTCAAGCGAAACGACCGTGGTCCGAGAAGTGGTGCTCGATTTGCAAGGCGGCCTCGCACAACACAAAAGACTGCAGATCGAAACCTAAAAGTTCTTACTTCGCAGCATGCAAAGTGATTCCTACATCGGTGATCACAGACAAGGCTGAGGTTGGCGAAGGAGAAAGGAACACAAAGGACACACGGAAACCTAGGAAGGGAACATGGTGTACACACTGCCAGTCGATAACACATAATACTGTGGACTGCAGATGCAAGGCAAACGATGCCAATTGCATAACCAACCTCGAGGAATTAAAAGAGGAAGGCAAGGAAACGGTCAAGGAGATGAAAGACACTCAGGACCAAGAGAGACCATCTGTGGTGGAACTGATTGAAGTAAATGGCCAACAGGTTGCTTGTCTCTACGATACAGGTTTGGATGGGGAAGCGGTGATAGACGCCAGCTTGGTAAGCCCAGACCAACTTACAGGGGAGACCATAGAGCTAAAGCCGGCAATGAGGAGTGCTGTTACCATGACGCTGCCAATCGCCAAGGTGGAGATTAAATCCAGGTACGTCACGGGCATTATTCCTGCGGCTGTATTAGCTGACTCCCTATTCCCAATGATCATTGGCACGAAATATGTCTTTTTGGGGATGCCAAAACAGCCAACCCACAAGGGAACAGTAGTCAGTGGATCTCAAGGGAAGGAAAAAGAGGCAGAGACACTATGCGACAACTCAGGGATAGGAGAATTGCATACTGCCCAGAGGAAGGATACTACGTTGCATCCTTGCTACAGGAAGCTGCAAAGAAGTGCTGAGCCACCAGAACGGGGACAGTACTATCTGAAGAATCAACTACTCTATCGGAGAGCTGGGAGGGGAGATAACCTGCATGAGCAGTGGGTGGTTCCAGAGACCCACCGTCCTCACATTCTTCAGAGTGGACACATCATAGGCGAGAATCGACATATGGGTGTCAGAGAGACCTTGCAGCAAATATCCGGCCATTATTGCTGGCCAGGAATGACCGGAGATGTACGCCGGTGGGTGAAGTCTTGTTCGGAGTGCCAGAAAGCACCACCCAACAAGCGAATTAAGAGGAAACTAGCTCTTAAAGTGGAAGACAAAGTGGAAGTGTGGAGTCCAGCAGAGACCAATATACTCCAAGTAGGATGGAAAGGACCTTATCCTGTGGAAAAGGTGGTGTCCAAGAACATCTACAAAATACGGATCGGGGAAGAGAAGAAAAATCTCCCTAGACATCTCATTAGGAAATATGAAGAGAGATCCGGGAGCAAAGCTTCGCACTTTATGGTGATGGCAGCCATTGGGACAAAGGTTACCAGTCCAGACGAAGACCAGAGATCGCCAGTACAACATAGGAGGGCCTATGGGACAGTACGTGATAGGTCAGATTTACCCAACGACAGGAGGAGGGAAATCACAAGTCAGGGAAAGGACAAGAGTGAAAGTTTCACCGGTAACCAAGTTCAGAAGGGGTGGGTAACGTCGGGAAAGGCGAGAATTACCCAGGACTCTAACCGAAGATGGGCTGACCAGATACAATATCGCCCAAGATGGTCCTGGAAGCAAAAGTCCAGGAGGTTTGGGAAAGACGACTCGGTCCAACGAGGACGAGGCGAAACATCCCCAGAGGCAAAGCCGGGGGAAACCAAGAGGACATGGAAGCAGTGCTACAATCAAGATGGGACAATCCGTCTGTATTGTGAGCCGTCGCTGACGCAAGTCGAAAGTAGGTCGACCGGACGTACAGGAGCGAGGAGCCAACACTAGTTTCAGTCGTGAGTAGTATAGTAGGGTGTCAATTAGAGCGCCTACTGGATAATGATGGGAGCCATGTGAGGATCCAATCATATCATCAACACGTGATGTTAATAGCTACTTCGCAGAAGCTCAACGCACGGTGGATGTGATGGACGTTGTTGCTGCAACGGGACTTCACAGTGGAATACAATTTTGGTAAGGAAAATGTAGGAGCAGATTTATTATCCAGACATCTAGCTCCGGAGGAAGAAGATTAGGGTTGTGGATCATGGGAATCAAACCTACAGTGAGAAAGATTCGACGCGGTCTAATCTCTTAAGAGGGGGCCTATGTCGTGAAATACTGAGAGTTAATGATTCCCAGATGGACGACTGCATACACCGACTGCCCAGGCAGAAGAAGGGTTAACAAACCAGGCAGGCGAACGGTTAATTCCCGAGTTAAAAACAACGAAGTGACCAGGCGAATGTGTTTATAGGTCAAGACACGGAAGTGCCCACCGACAGCCAGGTAAATCTGTCGCGTGGAAAAATTGGTTTGCAACAAAGGCAGACAGCATTATTGGACAGCATATTGCGGTCTGGGTGAATGAATAACGGAAAAGTTCCAGTTCTGTAATTTTCCACTAAAAGGTGATAATGAAGTAGGGACTTGAGATGTCAAGCAAGGTCAAGGACTATGCGGCAGAGATGACCGATATAAAGAGGGTCAATTCTTTGTGTAAGTTTAGTGTGTGTTCCAAACTGACCTGAAGGAGATATGTTCTTGAGTGGGAATAGAAATACACGTCCCTAATGATGGAAAGAGGGGATAATAGTGTGTTATTCGCTAAGTGTTTTTTCAATTCCAAGAACATAGATGCCTAAATAAGGTATAAAGATATTAGATATAGTTTAGCATAGGAATATAGATGTGTGTGAATAGCAATTACCATTTCTTTCTATTTATGGATAGTTTAGACTTTGGTGAATTCATATGTCTTATGCGGATGTACTTCGGAAGCCTTGTCATTATGGCTGGAGAAGGACACTTGCATAAGTAGTAGAAAGGGGCGGACGCTTATCACTGGATTTGTTATACTTTTCCAGGTTCTACTCTCCTAGTGAAAGCAGAGACAGGATGAAGAGTACTACATTAAATAAATAACATACTTACATGGAACAAAACAGAATATGAACATATTTACGATGAAGAAAGAAATAAGTTAAAATAAATACAGAACACTGTATGCTCAAACGAATATAACTCTAAGGCCCTGAAAGAGAAGAGATGGAGAGGAATACCCTTGAGTAAACAAAGAAGAAAGAATAGACAATTAGAGACATTGATATTAATCTATAGACAATAGGAATAACTGTGACGAGGTGGTGGTTTTTTCGATGTTGGATATGCACCGTCATGAAACAGACTCGAGCGCAGTCATAAACTTACGGGACTTTTATTACGGTACAGTGACTCAGTGGTGAACAGTTTTTGTTTCATTCAATAACGGATTTACCATCAGATTCAAGCATACGGATAATCCCTGGTGAGCTCTGTCCTGTTTGATGTGCTGTCCTGTGATCTTGAAGAATGAATGGGGCGAGAAACAACACCGCTGATAGACATGCAGAGTTCTTTCTAACACCAACCATAGAACACCCTATCAACTACACTTACAAAATCAATACATACACCAGACATAGTTTTATTAATAAATCTTTTGTTTATTGTTGAAAGAAACTGTTGTCGGAGTATGTGTTGAGAGAATAACAGAGAGAGAGTGAAACCACTAGATATATGGAAGGGAAGACAGAAGAGAGGAGGGTAGACTAAAGTCAGGCAATAATCCCAACAGATAATAAGTTGAAGATGTACTTGTTGATTCCCACTCTCCTCTCGGGGAAGAACAGGACAGACAGACATATACATGCAGACATATAGAGGTAGACAGACAGAGGCAGACAGATAGGGACATACATATGCATGCAGACATATAAATCAAATCAAATCAAATCAAATCAACTTTATTAGGGTCACAAATTGGGCGCGCAGGCCCGTCTTACATTCGGCCCTTCCAATCACTCGTCTTTCGTTCATCAAGAGCATTATACATTTACATAGGAAGATAAAATAAACATTGTGAAATGAATGTTGTAAACATAAACAAGGCTAATTACCATGTTATGAAGCCCATCTCCCGCCTATCCATACATCACCCCACCCACACAACACCCCCACCTACCCACACACACGCGCACCAAGGGACACATACACACCCCCACCTACCGACACACACGCACACCAAGGGACACATACATACCCCACCAACCGACCCATCCCCCTCCCGCACATCTCCCACCCACACACACTGCCCTCACCTGATCCCCCAACCAAAACACACTCGCCACCCACAAACATTCCCCCACCAACCCACACATCCTACGCCCATCCACATACACATACTACCCCACACATCCTCTCCCAACCCACACCTCAAACCACCCATCCCCCAGCCACATCTCCATCGACAACATATTCCCCACCCATGCACACAATCCCCCACCAACCCACACATCGCACATCCACTCACACATTCCCAAACCATACACACACATCCCCACCAACTGACATGTCCCTACCCCCACCCCCCACACACACACACACATATCTCTCTAACCACCCATACATCCCCAATCCACTAACACACACCCCACCACCCACACATACAACTTCCACCCACCCACACATGCCTTAACCTAATCCCCCACCACACAATCCCCCACCCGCACATCACATACACCTCCTACCATGCACTATTCCCAACCCACGCACCACACACACACATATCCCTCACCAACACATCCCCACTTACACACCACACACATATCCCCCACCCAGATATCACACAATATTCCCACCCACACCCTGACCCACACAGATACCCTTACCCATCCACCCCACATACCCCCACTCACACACCACAAAAATCCCCCACCCACACACACATACCTCACCCACACAATATCCCCAACCAACACACCACACACCTCTCCCCACCCACACACGCATTCCCTACCCGTCCACCAACACACACTCACTCACGAATACATCCTCCACTACGCACCCCCCCCAACCAAACATCTCTCGATCACAATACCCCTACCCCACACACCTCCTCCACCCACTCACACATCCCACCCCGACACATACAACTCCCTCACCCACTTACACACAGAATGAGTGAGCGTGAGAGTGAATGAGTGAGCGGGAGAGTGAATGAGTGAGCGGGAGAGTGAATGAGTGAGAGTGTGTGTGTGTGAGTGAATGAGTGAGAGTGAGAGTGAATGAGTGAGAGTGAGAGTGACTGAGAGAGAGAGAGAGAGAGAGAGTGTGTGGTGTGTGTGTGTGTGGGACGCGCTGGCATCACTACTTTTACGTCACATACTTTTTATGTACACATATTTCTCCATGTTTAGCCTTGTTTATGTTTACAACATTCATTTCACAATGTTTATTTTTCTTCCTATGTAAATGTATAATGCTCTTGATGAACGAAAGACGAGTGATTGGAAGGGCCGAATGTAAGACGGGCCTGCGCGCCCAATTTGTGACCCTAATAAAGTTGATTTGATTTGATTTGATTTGATTTCTCCCGCTC